>AYEL01090976.1:0-18062 GCA_000484575.1 Olivierus martensii | reverse complement strand
CATAATGGTGTGGGAGAAGGCAGACGTCTGCTTTTGCCCGCTAGGGGAGGAGTGGTTTATTGTTTATAAGGAGGCAATTTAAATCTCTAACGGTCAGTGGAGACTTTTAGGTCGAACTACTGAGGAGGGCTCGGGTGAGCCGAAAGTGCACTTTAGTGAATCCGTTGGTTTTTAACTTGTACAGATTGCGTTTACATCCTGCCAAAGTGAGCTGAAATTTTACTATTATACTAGTGTGTCGAAATTATGGAGCAGCGTAGTAAAGAAGTTGTATTATATAAGATCTTTTCTTTTTGGTATATAGTATGTGTTTACTTCCATTGTCTTTTTTTTTAAATTAAAAGATATATTTAGAATTTTGATACAGACCATTGATTGCAATCAATATAGGCATGATGGTGTCTGTCTAACTTATTCATCATAATAATATCTTATATGGAATCTAAATGATACAATTGTTCTCACTTTGTTTTAGCATTAAATAGAACATCTTTTCAAAGAACTTTTCATGTTGATTTCAAAATTATGATACATGCATAACTTTTTATTCTTAGAAAGATTATAAGCAATATTGACAAAAACTTCAATAAAAGTTATTATTTGGTAGTTGAAATTCTATTAAAAATCATAGCATTCTGTGCAAACATTTTCAAAAACAGTCACAGCACTAAGTATTAAACAGATTAAATCATACTGAAAGTTTTTTCTGCTTAGTGCTATAGCTGTTTTTGATTAAGTAAAATAGCCTTTTTTATTTATTAAAATATAATTTGGATGGTTTAAAGACTTCTTCATCATTACTATTTCTGCTCATCTATTAACATCTATTATTAAAAGTTTGCAAAAGATGTCTATTGTCAGTGATAAAAAAAAATATCAAATCAACAAATAAATAAACTTTTTTATAAATAATTATATTAGCAGTGCACTTTTGAGCATATTGAATTAAAAATCAGATTTTTAATCTCAAAACATATTTTTAAGAAGATTGGATAGAAGAATATAGACAGATGTGATGACATACATTCCTGACATAAGCCATAATATCCTTTTTTACATTGGTATTACATGCTTTATAAAAAAATGATACAATATGATATTTTTAATAAGCAGCAAATTTAAAACTGATGCTGCTTTTAAAATATCCAATATATATATATATATTTATAAAATCATCTTATAACATTGTCAAAAAATATTCTGTAAAAAATATAGGACTAGATGAATTAGGATTAAATGTCAATACTCAACAACATTGGAGTCTTTACTAGTTTTATATAAATTAAAATTCTAATTTTAACTTCAGCTATATATATATATATATATGTACCTTGACTCATATAACACTATGTCCAATTTTTTTAAATTTTACATAGTGTCATATATCTTTGAAGTACAGATATATAAAATCAATTATGAATAGGGGATTTTTTTTTAATAACTTGACTGAAGGTTAGAACTAGTTTTTCCTGGAGCTTGAGTACTCCAGGAAAAACTGAAGATAGCTTGAGTACTCATCTCTTTTTTGATAAAGATTATTTATTAATTCAATGTACTTGAAAGTCACTAATCACTGATCAACCTAATTATGGCTGTAATGAATAGTTTATGCTACATGGAATATCTGGTTCAAACTGCAGCAAATACAATATTCATAGAAAATAAAAATAGCCTGTAACAGATACTTGTAGAAAGCAGAGAAGACTAGTACATATTGCCCAATAATATTCAAAATCTTTAAAAGCACATTTGATAAAAACTAAACAAAATAACATCAATTCCATTAAAAAACAAATGTAAAAGTTAATTTCTAAAAATGATATAAAAGCCCACAATTTAACCTAAATTATCAAGCCAAATTTTTGCCCTTGAAACCATAACGGAAATAATTTTAATGATTTGAAATAATTTGAACTAATGTTAGCGCCATCTCGTAATTAGAATAATTATTAATTTTACAAATCAACGTGGATCTATCGGCAAAAGTCCGATGTAAATAATCAAAAGTTTTTCTAAATTAATATAACTGCCTGAAGAATCAATCTGCTTGTTGGCCTCGGTGGTCTAGCGGTTATGACATTGGGACGTTAGCCCAAAGGTCCCTTGTTCGATCCCGGGCCGAGGCAGATTTTTTCTTTTATTAATTTAGAATGATTTTTTGATTACTTACATCGGATTTTTTCTTCAGATATAATTAGTTAAAATTTCCTAGTTCAATTATTAATTAATAAATGGTGTGACTATGATTTGGTGAATTAATAATTATTCTAATTATGAGATGGCGCTAACATTAGTTCAAATCATTAAAATTAGTAAAAGGATTAGAACATTAGTTCAAATTATTTCAAATCATTAAAATTATTCTGTTACGGTTTCAAGGGATTAAAATTTGGCTCGATTATTTAGGTTTATTTGGATATAGTTCCCTTGAAGTTATTATTTAAAAGTTAAAGCCCACAATTAATGTAAAAAAAAAAAACTAATTGAATTAAAGCATGACTATCTGACAAGAAAGGCCATAATTATGAAAATTCTTTTCAAATAAAATTGTAAAAAGTAATTAAAACAGAATGAATAAAATGCCATAAATATTTTTAGCAATGAATAAATCACTACTAAAATGTACTTCAAAGCAAGCTCAATTGCAAAGATCACAAATTGATAAGTCTCCATCTATCAATATTATGTTTGTTTTTTAAAATCATTCTTCTAAACTGTTAACAATGTTCAATCAACTTTTCAAATAGTTTTATGTTTTTATATAGTGCTGAGGATGGCAATTAGCTGAAAGTACTTTGTAAAGTAAAATAAAAAGTCTAAAACAGTTATGCTATTATCATATACTCTTCACTTTTTCTTAAATATAGTCAATAACAGTTCAAAAGCTCATTAAAGTGAAAAAGAAATTTTTTCTTTTTCAGTTTAATGAGCTTTTGAACTGTTATTGACTATAAAATAAAAAGTATAGAATTTACTGCTATAAAGTGCTTGATTTAAAATTATTATTCACTTATCAATAGTTGGCAAATGAAAATTTTCAACAGTGACCTAAACAGTTTTTCTAGAATTATTTTTTCTGTTTCTATAGTAATTTAAATGCAAATACTATATTAGAAAACTGATTTGATCTTGTAAAGTCATGAAGGTTGCTACAAAACTGGTTGTCCTATGTCTTTTATTAAAGTTGGCAGATGGCTATGTAGTAAAGCTATGTCCAGGCCTATCCTGTTGAACCCCATACTTCAACATTCCAACTGATCCTATCATGGGTGTTTGCCAACTATATTGAACTCTACAAGTGATCAGATAAAGTATAACCTCCCAGATAAAATACATCCCTTTTGCAATATGGCAGATTAAATACACTAACCTAATCTCACTTTTTATTAAAATCATAACTGCAATACTTAATTTAACAAATAGTCAAAATTTTGTAATCTCTATATCAATGCAAAATTTCATAGTAAAATTTTCTGTTGCTCAATACATAATGTTTACAAACTTAAAGAGATCTAAAGGGCAAATTGAAAGAAACTTTTAAAACACTTAGGGCTGAAATTCAAGCTTATATAAGAAAAAATTCAAACTCTGGATCAAGCTGACTCAAACCAGTAACTCTATTGTTTACTCTTGCTAAAAAGGAATAACATTCACTACACCATTTAAAAAATGCTATAACTTGTTAACTCATTCTAAAAATTGCCATGTCTCAAAAATATTTAATAACCAATCTATCTACTTCTTATAATTTGATTTAATTTACTGGTGGGAGATATGGTTGTATTTTGTAAAAATAAATTTATAAAAATAATAGTCTAAAAATAATTTAAAAACTAGGAGTAAGGAAATTATGCAAGTAAATATAGTATTTAATAAAACTTTTAAATGTCCAAAACTTTAAGCGGATTTTTGCAAAATAACCGTTTAAAATAGAAGACTGGAGAGCCATAACCTCAACTTTGCGGAAGAAGAAGAACAGTTTAAACCGTTTTTTATAAATCAACTGTTGTGAATATCATTGCTGTTTCTTAATCGGAAAAATGTCAAAAACGACATTAGATGTTCACAAAAAGATTTTAATTTATGAATATAAAATTAAAAATCCTTCTGCTACTCAGCAATTTATTTCTGGTCATCTTAAATTAAATGAAACAATGTCATTCTAGTCTATACATGTTTTCTCACATGTTACCATTAACCCTCCATAAACCGCCACCCTCCTTTACCGCCAGAGAGGACCTTCGAACCGATGGTGGCGGCTTAAAGAGGTTTGACTGTATATATTATTGTCCAAATTAAAAATATATTCAACAATCTATATTATATTATATTCTGAACTATATGATACTTACCACACAACATGACAACAAAACAATAAGAAAAGCTTGTGGTATACCAGCAACACCAACTATCCATACTAGACGAATGAAGAAAATTACACCAAATATGTTCTGTATACATGGAAGATAGACACCAGCAATTGTTCCAAGATTTGCTTTCTAAAATAATATTTTAATATTTCAAAATACTTAATATATTTATTAAGACATATTAATATAATAAAATAGTTTTAGATATTTATTTTCACTTAGTCTTTGTAAAGTTAATTTAAGTTTCAAAAGTAATTCTCATATATCAAATACATCAACACTAACAAGTAAGTAAACTTCAACTAATCTTGAAATTTAAGTTTTATACATAAAATTTTCTTATAAGGAAAATAATTATAAACATACAATGATAAATCTGTCCTCCAATTTATAAAAACTAAAAGTTGTATAAAGCATTTTTATCCTATTTATAAGGGGAAAAGTGAGAGAGATGAATTCAAGAATTATAACAGTAAGTTTCAAGACTGACTAGGAATGTAGTTGGTAGAGTATCATTGAAAAAGTAAAGAGGGTAACTGATGAATGTGTGGAATGTGCAGTATGCTTTAGAAATGGAATTAATATTCTTACAATTTATCGTCGATATAATTTCACTTATTAATAAGGTTGGAAAAATATGTATAATAATATTTAAGATAAATATAACAACAGTCTTGCAGCTAAGAACGATGATTTTTCACTGCACATTTCCAGGCATTGCTAACTTCATCTGCTTTTTTAACATTAATTACATTCTCTTTCACACACGATTTCAATATTTCGATTTTTTCTTTTATTGCTAAGTCTTTCTTGTTATAAACATTTTTAAAAACTTTTGCTTCATGCCATAAAACATCAATATCCTTTTTGGTAAGCTCTTTGCACTAGAGCAGTAGCTAAGTTACCTTTCGAAATGTTATCCTTGTGCTCTGCTATCCTTTCTCTAAAGTTTCAGGCAGCAGTGCCCGATATATATTTCATTTCTTTCATCTTCTATATTATGCATTGGAATTTTATATACCCCAGATTTATAATCATTACAATATTTTTGTTTTTCATTCCTGAATATATTAAACACAGTCGGTGGCCTTGTATAGATGCATTTACTGTTGTTATTTTTGAGCACTCACCTTATTGTTTTGTTTGTGTGCAATCTAAAAGGTACAGGGTGTCGGTTTTCATCACTTAACGACTCTTCAATCTGAGTTGTCCTGGTTTGTTGGGTAAGTGTTCTACTATCATTTTCATATTTAATTTTTTGTTCCTTATAAATCTTTTTCATAAATTTCATACTATTGATATATCCATGCTTGTGGCCCCAGAAATATATTCTCTTTAGTTCTTGTTCTCTGTATAAGTCATTTGAAACAGTGTGTTAAGCTTCTCTTAAAGTATGCTACAAACGCTGATTTTTTGTAAGTCAGGGATCAAAGGACCATCTGGGGATCAATACCAGCATTGTGGTGGGTTTTATGTATACCATGGTTTCTAGTCTCTCATTAATCAGAAAGATTTTTATGTCTAAATAATTTATTTCCTTGTTACTTTCCAAAGTTATTTTGATGCTAAGTCCATATTGTTCTCTAGAAAAATTGTTTACTAGGTCTAACTTATTATCTAAGAAATAGCAGTTTTTAGAAGATTTTATTTAATTGTCATATTTTATTTAATTTTTATCAAAAACTTTTGAAATTTTTACAATTTGTTGTTATTTTTACTTTCATTCTAACACCATGAACATTTTTTTGAATTTTGTTTTTTCATAATTTTTCATTTCATTTATGAGATCAAAGAAAGCACAATTTTTTAATATGAAGAATTAGTCATCCAATGAAATAACTCCAAATAAAACAAGCCTTAAATAAAGAAAATTGGATCATATTTTGAAAAATTATATTAAAAACTACATATTATGTAAATTTTGATTACTAAATATTACTGAAGTAAAATCACATGATTAGTTCAAAAATGAACAAATTTATTAAAATATTGCCATATTAATTAATAATTTATATTTATGGATTTGTTTTTTCTTTATTTCAATTAATTTTGTTTGAATTTTTTTATATTTTTTTCTAATTGAACCCCATATCGTTTATACTATCATTCCATCCAATACTATATGCTACGGAGTAAAGTCTGCATACCCACAATTTCCCAGGAAATAAGTGGCTGCACTAAAGCAATTAGTATGCCTCACACATTTAAAATGATAGCTGATTGCTTAAATTCATATTTTCTCAATTTTTTAGCAAAAATACAATAAAAATGAATTAAAACTCAATGATTAATAAATAATATTGCCAATTTTAATAAAGTTAAGCAGTATTTTGGGTACTATCCACAATTTTTTTTAATTTTAACCCTTATTCATCCAGAGTCTAGTACAACTTGACTGGCTGTTGATCTACTAGGACTATGGCTGTCAATTATGTCTTGACAGGGTCTAATTTCCTTATTTTTATTTTTATTGAAAAATAATTTTTAAAATATTAATTTTTATCATAATAACAAAAATTTTGCTAAAGGTGAATTTTTAAATATTTTTTTTAAATAATCCTTTATTTCAATTTAATTAGAATCATCTAATAAAGCGTCAACTTTGGACCACCAAAAATTCAAGAATCTCATTGTCCAAATTTATCCGAGTTGTTGTGTTAAGTTCCACATCTGCTTCTTAGTTTATATTTATTTTATTTTTCAGATATGAAGTTCCAGTTGATCCAATAAATTATAATTTAGGAAAGTTTAGCTCCTTGTAAATAATATAATTTTGGTACATATTTAATAAACACCGCTTAACCTCTTCTAATAACTCTTATAACTAATAGCACTTACTGCGGTTGAGTTACTACTACTTCTCTAGGTACTTTTCACTTGTACTGCTAATGTTTTCGGTCAAGCTGTGACCATCATCAAGCTGTGTTTTTTAAATATCATTGATTCGAACTCTTTCAATAGTTCTTGCACAGATTTAAAGTTAAACTGAAAAAATATTGAAGCTTCTAGAAAATCGTCTCTAATTAAGCGTTCTCTAGGTAACCGATGTGTTGGTTGATGATGTAATAAATTTTAGCATGACGTCGCAGCTTTAAAAACTTAAAAAATTGCAATAAATTTAAGAAAGGTTAGAGTTGAAATCATATATTAACTCCGTCATCTTCTCTCATTTTGTTGTAGTGTATATTTCCAGGCTGCTGGGAGGTCTACTGCTGTCCTATCGTTCAACAAGTTTTCATGTCTCCTTCTTTTAAAAATCTCTTCTTTTATATAATAAACAGTTCTATTAATTATTATAATTATTATTATGATATTTATATTATTAATTAATTATTATTATGATTATAATACTAGTTATAGACATTATCCATTATATTTTATTATGTTCTGTTAGTTAATGTGCATCATCCTGTTACAATGAGTTCTCTTGGATGATAACTACTCAAGTATTCATACAGTATTAACTCAAATATTTTTTAAAATATATTAAAAACAGGAAATGATGCAATATTTTTAAGCATTAATATAACAAAGTAATTGTATGTTGAAAATGTGAATATTTAAGTGTGAAAAAGAGAGGCTGAAGTAAGCGTAGAAAAAACAAATGGATAAGTATTTGAGGATGTATGGATTTGAAATATGAGTAAAATATTGCCAAAATAATAATAAAAAAATGGGGGTATCAATACTTTTGTCCACCACTGTACTTGGGATACACTAATCTTTCATATCTTTCTTTCGTTTTTCTCCCAAAAAAAATTAATTCTAGACAAACAGAATAAACTATGACTTATCAATTTATTCATTTGTGTTAGTTCTCATTCTTTGTCTGACTATATATCAAATAGGCTCAACCAAAAATATTTCTTACTCCTTTCATTTTATATTTATTTTATAAAAAAAATATCAGCAATACAGGAAAGGAGGAATAATTAAGGAAATATTACTATTGAATTGTTGATTTTGTATACAACAATATTAATAAGATTACATAAAATAAAAATACATAAAAATAATAAAAGATATATAAAAATGGAATACAAAATGATAAAAATTTAATAAAATACAAATTGAATGATATAATAATAAAACTGAATAATAATTGTTAATAATACAAACAGATATTAAAATATAAAAATAATAGGGAAATAAATATTTTTGTGAAATTCTTCAAATTCCAAAGGGCATTTAATTTTGTTCTAATCTCATATATATGGGATTAGAAGAAAATTTAAGAAGATTGAAGAGAAAAGTTAATAAAAACTTCTGAAATGCATATTTCATCATACAATAAACCTCAGTTAATATATAATTTAACTTTCTGTGAAATATTTTATCAATATGATCATATGGATGTTATTATAGATAATTTATTAATATTACAATTATCTAATTACAATATTAATACTGCAATATATCCATCCTCCAAGATGTTTTAATTTATAAATATCCAAATTCAATTCTCAGTTAAAATAAATGATCTAACAATATAAAATTAAGGAATTTTTTTAAAGTGAAATCTAATACTAAATCAAACAAAGAATCAGCTAGAGATTGATTAATTAAATAATAACCAGATGCTAGCTTAAATAATCCAAGTAATATTAATTAATTAAAATATATTGAAATTAATGATTAAACTAATTTTTGCCAATGCAGTACCATGTACTGATTCAGAATTAAATTATAAATGTTAATATCTTTCTGAAAATAAAATTTGTCCTGATTTTATTTTCAGTTAGATGTTAAAATTTTTAATTTAATAATTAATCAATAGATAGAGCCATAGTGACAAAAATTAATTTCAATTTATTCTAATTAGTACTGCTTGGGTAATTTAGACTAGCATTTGATTATTATTTAAATTCTAATATTTTAAGATAAAATTCAAACTCTAGTAGCAACAAAATTTATTTAGAAAAAAACTGAAAAAATTTTGTTACTGCTAATGGGTTTGACTATTATTTTAATATACTTATGGCAGTTTGTTTTATTCATCTAATATAAAATTTAACATATTTTAATATTAAATCATATTGTTTTAAATATTTATTCTTACCTGAAAATGATGAAAACATAATTCATTGCTGTTTGTCTTCCAAAGAAAAATTTTGTTTATCAGATGAAAAATGTTTGCTATTCTTTCTTTGGGATAAACAACTATCACACTGAAAAGTTAAATCACTTTCACATTGTTCATGACAATTACAATTACATTTATTAGCATCCAAATCTTTATGATTTTCCTTTTCTGTAAATATAGTTGTTTGAGAATCTAACAATGAATTTTCAGTTGGAAGTTCTTTAGCACCACTGATTGTAAAATCTGAATCATGTAAGTGTTTAATATTTACATTATCAACATTAACAACATGACAATTACAACTACATGTGTGACAAATGCAGGTGCAATCAACAAAAACGCTATCTTCACCAAAATCTCCAGACTGAAAATCGTCTTGAAATCTTTCTTTATCTAGAATATTTTTACAGTTTAAATTTTTTTTTGATTTATTTAAAGAATCTGGATTTTCAGATTTAACTTCAACTGTATTTTCAAATGTTACCCAAGAAGAATCTTCACTAATAGGATTCTGTGATTCTGGTTCTAAATTATCTGAATCAAATGCAGGGCTTTTTAAAGGCAAAACAAATTCTTCTTCATTTTGAGGTCTTTTATTTAATCTAGGACTGTGTAATCCTTCTTCACAGAAATCTTGCCAACTTTTTAAATTTCCTTTCTTTGGACTTTTTGGCCGAAAAACAAACTGTTCACCAGGTAAAGATAATCGTATTTTTTCAATGCCAGGATCTGGTGATGGAGTTGCTGATTGAATAAAAGCTTCAAGAGGAGCAATATTAATAGGTGTTGTACTTCGTGGCCTTTCAATTGGAATAGTAGTAACTTCTAATCTTTGTTTCCTTGTTGGTGTTTTTACATGAATTTGAGATGATTCTGGTGCTGGAAATCTAAATTCTGCCATAGGGAATTCATCAGTGTCCATAGAATCTTGATTAAGAAGATTCTGAGCTTCATAATCTTCTTCACTATCTCTGGTTTCAAGTGGAGTCTTAGAAGAATTTTCTACTTCAAAAGTTAATTCTGATTCTGAAGACTCATGGTCATGTTCACCTTCTACATCAGAATCATGATGAGAAATGATTTCTTTTTTATTTAAATTTGTTTCTATTTGAGCCTGAATAATATTATCATGATTTTCAATTTTATGTCGATTAGTAGCTTTAGGTAAGCCATGTATACTTTCTAATTCAATATCAGTTGGCCTAACTCTTTTTTCTTCTCTCTTATTTATTTTGTTATTCAGTAACTTATTATCAGTTTTATTTTTATTTAATTCTTCTTCATTTGGTATTGTTGTACTATTCAAAGTTTCTTTGGTTTCAGAAATTGTGGAAGAATCATGCTTATTTTCAACTTGTTTAGAAAGAATAGGTTTATTTTTTCTAATTTCTTCTGCAATGGGAACAGATTGAAAATCTGCAGGTGATTTTGGTGGAGATGGACTCTTACTTCTTGGTGATTTTTTACCACCAATTTTAAACAACGAAGATAAAAATTTACCTTTTTCTTTTTTGGAATCATTTTTATCATTTGTTTCTGTATCAGATTTATATTTCATAGAAGAATCACTCTCTTTTCTTAATCTTTGAGGAGAACCTTGAGGTGATTGACTTCTGCTCCTACTTCGACTGCGGAAAATATCAGTCCACGATCCTTTGTGGTGACTATCTTCTCTAGAAGGTCTACTACTTTCACCAGAAGATAATAAAGAACTGATAGATCCTTTTTTTCCTCCTGTACTGGATATACTGGCTCTATCATCATCTTTTCCAGTTTTTATTAGAGATGAAAATGATGATGTTTTTGAACTTATGGGTATTTGATTTTTAACTCCATCACAAGGTGTAAGAGTAAACTGTGAATCACCATCACTATCAAATTGAGGTGTAGATAAAGCAGACACTGTTAAAGTTCTAGGAGTGGAAGAACCATCAAAGTCTGTTGGCCTACTAGATTGACTATTAAGAATATTATCATCAAGATCTGCCAAACTATCAGGAGACTCTAATTCATCAGAAGGTAAATCTTCAAAAGAAGCTAAAGGTGCAGGTCCTGCTCGAAGTTGTCGTGATGGATAACTTCCTTTTTTCACTTGTGCCATGGAAAGAGTACCATCCTATTAAATGTATCATATAATAAATTCTTTCATCCATGAACTATAAAATTAAGGTATTTTTCTATATTCTGTACTAATGAACCTGTAAATATTAAGTTTTCTTTTGAATACCTATAAATTAAAAAAATCCATAAAAATATTACCGACAGTCAAAATTATTTAGTTAATTAGTGATTGTTTAATATGAAAAAATATGTTTAATATAAATATTGAAAGATTCTATCTCATATGTTCAAATATTAGTTGAAATTTAACAATCTCAATGAATTTTAAAAAATATTTACAAGAAATTTATTTTTTGGTAAAAATAAATTCCTTTATATATGCTTTTTAACAAATTTACTAATGAAAAATTAAAACTGATCTAAAATTTTATTGCTCAAGAATGCTTTAAACAAATTTATTGAAACTTATTAGACAAATCAAATCACAAAATACTATTTATAAAAAAGTTTTTATTTAATCTGCAAATGAATTGCTAGTATTTAATTTTCTTATTTTGCATAAAATATTTTAACTTGTTTCTCAGATAACAGCCTTCCAATAAAAATATGTAAAAGCTAGCCTGAGCTCATATTTAAAATTCAAATTTAAGAAATTATCTTTTTTTTTAATAAATTTTCATTGTTAATGATGACTTCTAACATTACAAATTAATTTTCTTACCGTGGTATTTTATCACATAATTTTGCTTTAATTAAAACTCTCATATAAAAATATGTATATATAAAAATAATATATAGCAATTAGAGTTATATAATATAATTAAATCTTATATTAGCATTAAAAATAGAACACCATTCAAAAATAGGTGTCTATAAATGCATATGCTCTATATATACAATTAAATATTCTAATAGACAAATTTTTTTTCTTTATTTTCTAATGTTTAGTATTTAAAATTAGCAGTACTTACTTTCTTAAGTTTCTATTGCAAGAACTTTTCTTACAACAATATATTGTATATGAAAACATTTTCTGTCTCAATTAGTAATACTTACTGTGTAAGCTATTTTTAATTATTTTTTAATCATTAGGCTAGTTTCAAAAATTTAAAATAAATAAATAAATAAATAGATACAGTAATTTTAAAGATACAGGTAGCATTCAACTTATGAGGATTCACACTTACGACGGCCAAAAATTATTACTAAAAATTCTCTAATTCAACATTGCCACTTGCATATACATATATAATATCACTTTGATTTTGTATACTTATCACACCGTTGCCATTAGTTGGCAAGCAAAGCCTTATTACTGTATCTTGTCATAACTTTGTCATGTTCAGTAAGAGAAATAATACTATTGATGAAAATTCCAACATAAAAAAGAAGGAGAGGAAATCTTTGTTTAACTGTTAAATTAATTAGAAACTTAAGTTATGAAAATATTAAAACAGAAATCAAATAAATCAAGAATTAAAAAGTCCACAACTTATGTCAGAATCCACTTATGATGGAGACATTAAACGGAACCCCGCTGTAAGTTGAAGACTACCTGTATTGTATTGTTTTCATATTACAGTGGTATCTTCGTTAATGACGGTAATCCGTTCCAGGATTATCATTGTTAACCAAAACCATCGTTATCCAAGGCACGATTTCCCAATAAGATTTAATTGAAAATCGATTAATTTGTTCCGGCTCCTCCCCACAATCATAGTAAACATCAAAAATCCAGGTAAAACTCATTTAAAATGTCCTAAAAATATGGAAAATATCATTTATTTATTATATTTGCTAGAAAAAAATTAACATTAATAAATGAATTGTTCGTGAAAACAGTTTTTAATTATCAATCTTCACCAGAACAACACTTGTGCTCACTTCGGAAGTTTTTGACAAACGAACACGCAAACACTGATTAGCAGCTTATAGATTCAATGATTATTATACAGATAAGATTAGATTTTGCCTTTTGATGGCAAACAAACAGTAACATGCACTCACCGATTTATTGTCTCAGTGCTTCTTAAACTTTTTTCATTCATGACCCCATTTTTCAGCGGCTGGATGGCCAATGGTAATGTGTTGGCATGACACAGGAGGACCCGGATTCGTGTCCCAGATTTTTTGGGGCCTGGCCTGGCAATCCCTTTCCTTCACCAGCCGGCCCCCCTCCACGGGTGTGGATGCAGCCCATGGTTAGAACTGGCCCCGCCTAAAGTCACTCTATGCTCCTATAGAGAAGTATGGACACACTTTTCCCTAGACTTTGCCGACAATAGAAGGCTTTCATTGTTTAGCTCTGTGTCACGTGGGTTCCAGACGCCATGTTTGAGACATTGTCGAAGAGCTAAGCTTGGAGCTAAACTGAATTTGGCTACACGTGGCGGTGGATAATAATTTACAGTTATCTTTATATAGTTATCTAAATCATTTTTTAATTTGAAGATGTCTGATTGGTAGCTTTCGGTTGTAGTAATAGAAATGGTTCGTTTTTTATATTTCCGAGCGAAAACTTTCCAACATGCCACGACATTGGCCAACATTAATTCAGGGGTTCCCAAAGTTTTTCCTAGGTGGGCCAAATTATAAATTCCAAAATATTTGACGGGACAAAAAAAGTGTTATGGAAAAATATGTTCAAATCGATAAAAAGTTAGACACAAGGGAAAGATTTATACTAATTTTATAGCATAGTCGTTCTTTATTTATGATGATAATTACTTTTTATTATAAACTGTTTAAAATAACACATTTCAAAAATAATTAAACAAAAATAACTAAATAATTTCAAATAAAAAAATAATAATAATAAATTCATCGATCTGAAGTGTGTAACTTGTGCAGATTTTTTTTTTTTAATATTATTGAGTCTTGGTTCTAAGTCGGTTGAATGTATCCTTAACACCGCTAGTAAAAGTTTATCAGTTAATTTTGATCTCAATTTGGACTTATTAATACTCATGATTGAAAAAGTTTTTTCTCATATATAAGTGCTTCCAAATAATGAAAACATATTTGGAAGCACTTATACATGTATTTTTTTAACTGAACAATTTTTAATTATAATATGATATAATTTATTTATTTTCTTGTAAAAATGTAATGTCTATGAATTCAAGATTGCGGATGATCTGACATCACGGGCTGCACTTTGGGAACTCCTGATCAAATTGAACAATACTGTAGAACAAAAATTAATTTCATTATAAGGGAAAATAAATGCCCAATTGAAAGAAAAAACGAAAACATAAAATGTGGAAGCCGAGATATGGGAATGAAAAATACTGTCTCAAGTCATTAAGTGTTTTATTATAAAATTTACTTATTAATTATTGTCTTATATATTATTTATGTATTCAAATGTTCAAATTACTTTTTAATAATTTTAAAACAAGTTAAGTACTTTATATTATACATCTACTGCCCAGATTATTTTTAAAACTTGCCCAAGCAATTTATGAAAATAAAATGTTACTTAAATAATTTATACAGTATAATTTCTAGCATGAAAATTTGGCAGTCTATGTTTCCTTAGCACTAATGGTAACATTGTATTTTTTTAGGAAAAAAAATCCAATGTTCAACCATTTTAACACAATACAAATACAAATACAATACAAATACATCAAAATACAAATACACCTAGCCCTCGTTTGGAACACGCTCAATTTACACGGTTTCGCTTTTACACAGTTTTTAAATGAAAACAAAAAATTTTCGGTTTCGCTTTTACACGGTTTTAAATGAAAACAAAAAAATTTATTTTTTACTCAATTTACACGGTTTTTAAATGAAAACAAAAAAAATTTTTTTTAGCACTCAGTTTACACGGTTTTAAAATGAAAACAAAAAAAATTTCTTTGCTAAAGGGTTTGTTGTTTGTGCATTAGCCAATTTATAAATTAAAAGAGTATCATATTGTCATGTTTTGTGGGTTTACGAGTTTATTAATAAAGAGTGAATACAGCTATATTTCGTATAGTCCAATTTATTAGTATCATATTGTTACGTTTTGTAGGTTTACGAGTTCGTAGAGATTAACATAAATTAAAAGAGTATCATATTGTCACGTTTTGTAGGTTTACAAGTTCGTAGAGATTAATAACACAGAGTGAATGCTATATTTCGTATAGTCCAATTTATTCACACAAAACAAAATAATCTTCTTTCAAACTAAATTCAATACAAAATCCGATAATTATCTCATACAACACTAATCATATAGTCCAATTTATTCACACAAAACAAAATAATCTTGTTTCATATAAGCTACATTTCGTATAGTCCAATTTATTCACACAATGCAAAACAATCTTGCTTCACTATAACTAAATCGATAGTCCAATTTATTCACACAAAACAAAATAATGTTGTTTCACTATAACTAAATTCACGCAAAATCCGATAATTATCTCATACAACACTAATCTATGTCTTTAATTTGGAATAACTCACAGTTCTTAAAGCGGGAAAGTCGTACGATACGGGAACGCACGAGCGGGGTTTCACTGTATATAGAATGGCTGTGGAAGAAACTGATACAGTATGTAGATTATATAATTGATTCTGCTTAATCGGGCCACCAGTTAATTGGGGTTAATTGGGCACCAGTTTTTTGGGCCAAATCTCAAAGAACGGAAACCAAACTAATACATAATTTAAATGCTTAATTAAGACAAATTTTTCACTTAATTGGGACAATAGCAGAAAAGGAATTTAGAAATTTTTGACATCTTTTAGGGATTTTTCAAAAGTATATCAACACTACATACACTAATATTGGCAACACTAGTGTGATGAGAATCAGTTATCTATTGTCGTGCATCTGGCAAGAATGTAGGACGACAGATAACTGATTCTGGTCTGCTTAAGAGTCTACTGTTACTGACTGTATTAGCAATATTCATTTACATTGTCAATTTTATTTAAAATTTTTAAATCTTTGCCAAGATGCCAAGAAATGATTTTATACTTTCAAGTAAAATTGCTTTGCTGGATAAAATTAAAAGCCAGCCATTTAATACAAGCCATCATAGACTTGCTGATATAACTGGTGTACAAAATCAAAAGACAGACTATACTTGATGCATTTTTGCAGAATTAAAATTTGAAATTGTAAAATTTATCATGTATATATTATTTTTTCTTCACTATTTATAGCCAGAGCTGGGGAGCTGGAGCTGGAGTCAGAGTCGGAAACCGAAGCCATGGAGCAAGGAAGTTTTGGAGGAGCTGGAGTTGGAGCCAAAGCTAAGCTGATCATATTCAGTGGAGCCAGAGCCGGAGCCGGAGCAATTAAAATTTCTGCTAGCTTCTAATCATCTACTATATATACTTGAATATAAGCCGACCCCCTGACTTTAGAGTTTGAAAATCAGTAAAAATATATAAGCCTACCCTGACTTTAGCACTTAAAATTTGATAAAAATTTCAAATCAATAAATTATGTGATCTTTGATTTTTATTTACCAATATATTAATGCCATTTTATTGAAACTTTAAATATATACATATAAGATAAATTATTATAATAACACAATATATTCAATTAAAAAGGTAAATGATGTTGTGATAGTAAGGTAAGTGATGTTTCATGGTAAACCACTATATTTCAGCTGTGGCTCCAGCTCCAATATGCCAAAAAAACTTTTATAGTGATGGAGTTGGAGACGGAACTAAAGCCTCAATTTTAAAACAATAACTCCGGAGCTGGAGCCACAGCTGAAATATATTGTGGCTCTGGAGCTGGTGCTGGAGCCTAACCTATTTCAAGCCAGCTCCCCAGCCCTGTTTATAGCACAAATATTTTCTGTATTTTGAGTATAATAAACATTAAAATAGGTATCTAATTATTATTTTTTACCTACTTATTTATTTACCTACGTATTAAATATTTTATTTTAGAATTTATTATTAGTTCGTTTAATTAGGGCAGCCGCTTAATTGGACCAAAATGAATTAGTCCCAATGTGTCTCAATTAAGCGGAATCGACTGTATTTGTTCTTTCTGATCTGTGATAAATTTTTCATCTTTTTCATATAATGCCTACTCTTTCATAAGGAAGGTTCAAGTAATACTAATTATATTGAAAGAAAATGAATGCAATAATGTTAAGATAGGATAGGATAGAAATTAGTGTTAAGATAGGATATTTCTTATGTCAATAAGAAATATCCTATCTTAACACTATTGCATACATTCCCTTTCAATATGTTCAATATTTTTATATTTGATTTAGATTACATTATAAACACAATAATTACTGGATAATATATAATTCAATAATCTGATTATCTTTCCTTTTAATAAATCAGCTAAAATAGAGATTATCTTTCCATTTATGAATGAAAGATAATCTCCATTCAGTTTATATAAAATGATTTTATACCTTTGGTTTTGGTTTTGCTTCACTATCATCAACACTTGGAATAGCAACATTATAATTAGCTAAAGAGTTGAGAAGTGTTGCAACACGAGGTCTATCTGGCATCTCTTCCTAGAAAATTTAAAAAAATAAAAATAAATATTTTATATAAAAATA
>AYEL01090975.1:0-25996 GCA_000484575.1 Olivierus martensii | reverse complement strand
TTTGATGTAATTAAAGCTATCAAAGATGAATGCTAAGATGATAACATACTAACTCTAAGATGAATAATAATGTTTTGATGAAATGATTTATGAAAAAAAAGTGAATAGATAATCATAAAAATAAAAAATGTATTAAATGATTTTTTTATTATTATTCACACAAGATGTACCAAAAACACCATAGCATACTGATAGATCCCTAGACACATGGAAACAAAGGATTTATAACATCACTTGGTTCTTGACAAGTTTATCTTTAAAAGGTAAATAGGGAAAATGTCTCATGATTACAAAAGCACACTGCATATTTACATTTCACATATCTGAACTGACATTTCTCTTATACAGATAATCCTTGACTTATGACTAGTGTTTCCAAATTCTCGACATTTTGGAACCTTCGGGAATCGAGAATGGGTATTTCCAGAGAATTCTTGAGAATTCCTGAAATAATCTTTTTTATTTAATTTTCGTTGATCATCTGTAATAATGGCTATAACAGTAAA
This sequence comes from Olivierus martensii, assembly GCA_000484575.1. Classification (NCBI taxonomy): domain Eukaryota; kingdom Metazoa; phylum Arthropoda; class Arachnida; order Scorpiones; family Buthidae; genus Olivierus; species Olivierus martensii. The sequence goes on along the minus strand of AYEL01090975.1, from coordinate 25,490 downwards.
TATTAATAAAAGCTGTAAAGAAAGTGGGACAATGTTCGCAATCTTTCAGAGGTTTCGAGACAATCCTATATATAAAAGATCGATGCAAAAAATGAGTAAATAAAATTTCCTAAATGGAGATAAGCACTAGTCATGAAATTGTGGTCTATCTGAGAACTAAACAAGGATCACTATGGTATTATTTTGAGTAGATTTCTGTTACATTTAAGGTTTTCTCAAATATATACAATGTAATTAATGCAAACTTTATTTAACTAAACTTATAGTATACAGTGAGATTTTACATATATCATACAATGTATTAACATACATCACAATCGTCAGCCGCAAACAAACTGATGGAATGTGGTTGATAGTATCGGCAGTTACTTTATGGAAACTATTTATCATGGAAAACAGAAATAGTTGGTGTTTACGCAGAGAAATGTTTATTTTCACAGTCCAGGATTTGACTACAATGTCATATTAAGGAAATCTACCTTAGATTTCATTAATTAGTTCACTTGAAGATGACTTTGTAATCAAAGTTTGAACACTTAACCGTTTATTTATGGAAACAAGATGTTGCTATGGTAACTTATTCTCAATAAGAATTTCTTTTTTCAAATCTGATTATTTCAGTTCTATAGATAACAATTATTTCAGTTCTATAGATAACACACACCTACATAACATATATAAAACACTAACATATATAGTATGCATATACATATATCGTATAATGAGTATACTTCAGTATATGCTAAAAAAAGGTTACAGTCCATACTTTTCACCCTCTTTATAATTGTATCCTTCTCTCTAGTGTTCCCATTGCTTAAGTCAATGCGGGAGGGAGCTCCGTTGCTGGTTTATGAGTTAATAAGTTTTCTGTATTTTGTCTCCTCAGTATATCTTGTGTTTCTGTTGTTATGGCCTGTTTAATCTTTTTGATGGGTTTTACAATTTCAACATTGTCCCATTCTATGTGTAGATCCTTATTATATGCTTCTATTGCCAGTGCTATAGTTAATTTCCCTTTTGCAATATCGTTTTTGTGCTCTTCTATCCTTTGGGCAGGCTTCGAGTGATGACTCCCTAAGTATGAGGCTGTCTTCTATGTTAGTACTCCTTCACTGGTATTTTGTATACTCCTTGCTTTTCTAAGTCATTCAGGGGATCTTTTTGTTTCTAAGCACACTAAAGACTGTCGGTCCTCTCTATACTGCCAGTTTTTTTTGTCTGTCCTAGCTACCTTATCAACAAAATTGAACCCTTTGAGGCTATATGGCACTGGCATATAACTTTCTTGTTGTTTAGGTTGGCTTGCTACCTGTGTCCTGTTATTAGCTGTACTGCTTAGAGTTTTCTGTTCATTCCACCCAGTGCCGTGCCTAGAAATTCGGCCACCCGAGTGCAACTGTTAGTTGGCCGCCCTACTTAATCAAAAAACAAAAACTAGAAAATTAATAATCATAATTGTTCAATTTTAAATAATTTCATTTATTATTTTATCAGTAATAATACATAACAATATAATAATACAAAACATCTTAGAAATTATCAATATTAATACAATACATAACAGCCATAACACAAATGAAGAACATCCTGGAAATTGTAATAAATTACAAAATTTTCGTGGCACGTAACTATAATCCCATCAAAAACAAAAATATGAAAAATGGTCAAGTTCTATTCTACTAGTCTGGTCACCAAAGCAGTAGAGATCTAAAACAGGTGCAAAGTTCCATTCCAACCCCAATGTCAAAAAATGAGGTTTAAATATTGAAATAAATTCAGTTTAGTGTCACATCTTCAGGATTTTACTTGGCAAGTTTTAATATCTATGATAGCTGGATAATAACTAATATAACTCAAAAACTTGCCAAATAAAAGCCTGAAAGTGACACTGTATTTAAATACTGAATTTATTTCAGTATTTAAATCTCATTTTTGACATTGGAGTTAGAATAGAACTTGGCATCTGTTTTAGATCTCTACTGTTAAGGACTTCTTCAACATAGAATGGAACAGGTTGGTCAGTTAGTATCGTTGCAGTGAGAGTCTCTTTCTCCTCCTACATTTAAATTCATAATTGCATACTGTACATAAAATGTAAATAAAATATATTGTTTTGCAAAAATATATTGTTGACGTTGTGCGTCACAATAAAACTAGATAGTGCTGCTATCTAGCGGTGACCAGTTTTCCGCACTTAATTAAAAAATGAAGGTCGCAACTTCGATTTGTAACTTACTTATTGAATTACCCTTGTAAAATGTTAAAGGTAATACAGTCAAACCCCAATAAGATGCCACCATCTGTTCAGCAAGATTTTGGCGGCTAATCGGGATTGGCGGTTTATCGAAACACACATAGTATAGAAATGAAAACAAACATAAATTTAATAAAATACAGTAAATTTGTACTGTATTTATTAAATTTAATATATTTATTATCCAAACTTGACATTTCTAAAAATTATATATTTTATAATATAGTATGCATAGCGTATATATACAGTACTATATAGAAAACATGTCTATTTGGTGTTCTGATCCTCTATTTTGAGTTCTCTGTAAAGCACAATGTACACAGCTTATCCTTATTTGATCAGGTATGCAATAAACGATGGAAAGATCTGATTCTTGCAATCTTAAATTTTCTACAACCTAGGTGTGACCAGGCTTAAAGAGACATATGATTAACCATTAACTCCATCTCTCCCACCCGCTGGTTACAAATGAATCCAGAGCGCTTTTAATACTGTATATATAGTAACAGACAAACTTCAGGATTTAAGTCGCCCACCCGCTGGTTACAAATGAATCCAGAGCGCTTTTAATACTGTATATATAGTAACAGACGAACTTCAGGATTTAAGTCGCCTTACATGCCCCTGGCAAATTAACAAGGACAAATACAATACCAAAAGGAATATTTGTGTAGATTTTTTATTGGTGTATGGCATCTTATCAGGGTTTGCCTATTCCATTAACATAGGGAAGATCCATTCTGCCAAATTTCTTGGCGGTTAGCGAGAGTGCGGCTTATTGGAGTTTGACTGTAATTAGTAACATAGGGAATATGTTCTATAGCAATATATACAAGTATTTCACAGTTTATGTACACCCAACTTTACATAAGTTTACTATAATTTTTTTGCAATGCAAAAAATATAAGTTACAAATGTGAATAAATAAATCTTTCAGATGAGTAAAATTTATCATCATCATACAGTTATTCTATCAATCCCTGAGAGTTGCAACTGGCAAAAACAATTTCTTGTATAAATGTGCAAATGTCTTAAAATTACTGAAATATAACAATCTACTTAAGTATTTTCATTTGTAAAGTATCATTAACAAACAGAAAATATAAAAATAATAATTGCAATATTGAATGTTTGTTTATATCATTAAAAAATTCTGGAAATTTGCTTATTTATAACCCTCTTTCACTTAAAGAATGATATATACCAGTGCTTCTCAAACTATGGGTCGCGAAGCGAAATGCTGGGTCGCAAAAATTAAATTCAAACACTTGAATTTCAGTTTATATGAAATTTCGCAAACGCCCAATAATTAACGTATGACAACATATGTATCTTCAGTGTAGTTGGTTGATTGTGTTCATCTTAAATGACAACATATGTATTTTCAATGTAGTTGCCTGATTGTGTTCATCTTAATATGTGTGTAAATGATTTATGTACTTGTATGTTTTATTTCATATTTAATATCTGGGAAAATGATTTATGTACTTGTATGTTTTATTTCATATTTAATACCTGGGGATGCAAAAAATCTCATAATGAAAAATGGGGTCATGAATGAAAAAAGTTTGAGAAGCACTGATATATACAATTCTGTAATCATTGTACTTCACCTACTTGGGATTTTTTCAGAATATTTATTAAACTATTATTTTTCCAACTTAAATAAATTTTATATAAAAATCTCAATCCCAATTATCTATGTAAATTGGGAAATAGCACTGATATATACAATTCTGTAATCATTGTACTTCACCTACTTGGGATTTTTTCAGAATTTTTATTAAACTATTATTTTTCCAACTTAAATAAATTTTATATAAAAAATCTCAATCCCAATTATCTATGTAAATTGGGAAAAATTTACATATATATTTTATTTATTATATTAAACAGTAATTAATTTAACATATTAAAAAAAACAATAGGGAAAGTATAGATGTAAATTATGCATAATTGATTCATTTGCCAATAGAAGCTGATGGCTACAGTTTGATCATAATGTGCAATAAATAAAGCTGTAATAAGATGGGAGTAATCAAAATGGTTTAGTTTTTCTAATGCAATTAAAATTCATTATTTACATAAAATTAATAAAATAAACAATTAATGCTCATTATTCATTCATTCACAACAAATACTTTCAAAAACATGAATTTTATAAAATTTCAGATAAATATAAAATGCAATGGGATCATAAAAAGTTTAATCTGATAAACATACAGTATAAGGAATAATTTTTAAAATTATTTTATATTTTAATAATCTTATGCAATAATAATGCAGTATTTTTGTAAAAAATGGCTAATAATTTAAAAAATATCAAAAACATGAAGACCTCAGCTCCATTTGGAAAATAAAACCTAGAGATATTGTGGGTCCTTGTTTAATATTGTTTCACTTAACATCATTTTGCTATTATGTCACCAGCAAAATGATATAAAGCTTTCTTTTCCTACGTTTCCCTTCACAATAAAGGGAAAAAATAAGTCAAAATCTATGATTATAAAAAATAAGGTAACCATATTTAACATAACATTAAACTGAAGTATATAATATTGTCTATGAACTGTTTATTACTATACAGCATCCAGAATATTTGACCAGATTAATTGGGTGAAAATGCTTTAGCTTTATATTCAGAAGACCTAAAATCAAATACAAAACCCACCTCTGGAACATTTGCTAGATCACATATGGGCAATCCTCAGCCCATGGGCCAAATCCGGCTTTCTACTTCTTTTGATCTGACACTGATCCATTTCAGTGAAGCTGGTCAGATTCATGGTGGGAAAAACATGGTGTGTTCAACTATAGTCTTTTCAACTAAAGAACTTTCAAGACCGAATTCAATGATCGACGAGCATGGTGGGAAAAACATGGTGTGTTCTACTATAGTCTTTTCAACTAAAGAACTTTCAAGACCGAATTCAATGATCAACAAGTCTTTTCAGTTAGGGTTAACTATAGTTGATACAATATAAAATGGATTGCAATAGAGAATTTATTACCATTTTCGATTTGATGTTCAATTAAAAACATAGTAATCAGATTAAAATATTTTTATCTTTATAATTAATTTTAGCAACTTGCTTTAATTCATTTAATATTAGTTTTATTTTATTTAATAATTTGGTCTGGCCCTTGACTCAGAGACAGAATGATAATTGGCCTCCAAACTAGGAAAGATTCCCATTAATCTAGCCCATGTCTGTGCTAGATCAATGGGATTTTTAGTTTCAGTTAACATTGCATTTTCAGAAATCTCATCTGGAAGTTAAATAAGAACTCACTGTAATACTATTTGTTACTATGACACAGTTTGAATATTTTGTGATGAAGAATTTGTCCCAATTTATCTGCTTTTTTAAGAATTTCATTGTTAGTGCAATGTTTGATTTTGTATAAAACAGAAATTCAGTTAAATATAGGAAAAAATATTCAATAATGATTATATAATAATTGAAATATCTAATATCTTGTTATTAAATAATGATTAAAATATTGGACAATTAATAGAATAAAATAATTATTAAATATTATTCAAATAGAAAGAAAGCTTCCTTTTTTAAAGGAGTTTCGTCTATATCTGCTGGCAAAATTAAACCTGGCTTAATATTTATTTGTTTAATGGATTGGAAATTTAATAAAACTGACTAACAAAGAAAACAAATAAATTTTGAATAGGGAGATTTCATACAATGTTCTGATTACCCAATAACTAATCTCGTGATATAGAAATGCATAATAAAGTTTTATTATATTGCATTAAAAACTAAGTTTAATATGTAGTGATAAAAGGTTTAATTAATCTAATGAAGTACAGTTTTTCAAAATCAAAATCACTAATTGCATTTAATGAAACATTAATTTGTATCAATGGTGTTTATTAACCTAAACTAACAGATCATCAGCACATTTATTATTTATCTTTTAACTTTTTGGATATTTTCCTATTCTTATTATTTTCTTTCCTGTTAGATTAAAATGGAATCATGAAATGGTTAAAATGATAAGCTGCTAGAATAGCATTTTATTCAGAATTTCATATAAAAATATATTCATGGGAGCCAATATTAATTGAAAAATAAAATAATGTTTAAAGGCATTCAAGTATTACAAAAGCATTTTGAGGAGAAGGAGGGTAAAAAAAATCTTATGATTTCTTTTGTGTGCAATGGGAGAATTGTTTCAATCTTTCACAAAATTTAAAAAGTTTTTAAAATATAGTATAATTTGCACATAAACAATTTGTACAATACACATGCACAACATTACAAATTAGTTATATTTTACATTTTTCTATTATATTTATTGCTGCTTTCTATTATTATTGTCATTTAAGGTTTATTTTTAACAATAAAAACTCTAAATAAATAGTAGCATAAATAGTAACAGTTATAAATTTATAAAATGTTATATATAGACTTCCACATTTTTAAAATGAAGAGGAAGTGATAAAGAAATAAAATCTTATGTAATTTAAGAATTGGATCAACATATTACATTTCTTACAATGGCTTATAAATGGAGGAGAGGTAAATTTAAAATGATCAAAAATATTTTTACATAATACTTGAATGTCTCTCATAAAAAACAAAAATTCTGAAATTTTGGATTAATTTCCAAAACTTTATATTTGCAAGGCCATAGTTACAGATGCAAATATTTTAATTTAAATGACAAATGATGGGTGGCCAGATGGCTGAGTGGTAACGCTGTCGGCGTATCACGCAGGAGGACTCGGGTTCGCGACCCAAATTTTTTTCGGGGTACTGGGCCCAGCCCAGTGATCCCCATCCTTCACCCTCCGCCCCCTTCATGGGTGCGGGTGCAGCCCGTGGTTGGAACTGGCCCACCCCCTTAGTAATCTCCCTGATTGGAAAGGGGGCATAAAATATGAAAAAAAAAAAAAAAAACAATTTTTCATCATGAGATTTTTCACGACCCCAGGTAGTAAATATGAAATAAAACATACAAGTACCTAAATCATTTCAAAAAAAAAAAAAAAAAAAAAAAAAATGACAAATGATATATTTTATAAATTTACTAGTAAATTTATAAAATACAACTAGTCATTATTTTTTTCTTAAATTTTAAATTTTAGAACTTTAAGTGCTAAAAATAGAAATTGTTAGTAAAAAAAAATTTAGATAGGATACAAAAAATTTTATTACAGTTATTATATAAACAAAGAAATGTTTTTGGTCTTAATTTTAGCGATTCCAGCATTTCACTTCACAACCCCAAATGGGGTCACAACCCATAGTTTAAGAAGCACTGGTCTATATGAACTGTAGTATCTCAGACAGACTTTCTTCTTTCTAATGGAATCTGAAACTGCGACATCACACCAGGTATCAAGTAATATATAACACAAACAACAGAATCAGACTTTGTTCACAGAACTTAAAATAATATCATCTAGAAATCATCTTTAAGAAACTAAAAACTAGTAAACTGTTGCAGGTCTATTTTTAATTAATTGAATAATTTGTTTTCATTTTATCTGTTGCACGTCTATTTTTAATTAATTAAATAATTTGCTTTCATTATTGTGTTAATTATCATTTACTTAAATATATTTTTATATGGTTATAATTTTAATAATGATATTGTTTAATTATCATTTATTTAAATATATTTTTATATGGTTATAATTTTATTATATTTAATAATGATATTGTCAGATTTGAATTGATTGTGATTAAAAAAAATAAAATAATGATTAACAAACTGATCTAACGAATCATGTGATGCGATGACAAACTGTTTTACAGAGCTCTATTTTGTCAGAAGGTCACATAATCAGGATGTTAAATATTGTGCATTTGTGAAATTACATATAAACTGAAATTCAAGTGTTTGAATTTAATTTTAGCGATTCCAGCATTTCACTTCACAACCCCAAATGGGGTCACAACCCATAGTTAACCAAAAAAGTCCGTTAACCAAATCTGTGTCATAATCAAGAGATTTTTTTCTTACAGCCATTCATCATTAACAAATTTATGTTGTTATCTCAGGCCATTGTTAGCCAAGGTACCACTGTATTTATAAAAATCAATCATTTATTTGAATATAAACCAATTACAATTTTGAAAATAAAAGTTATTATTATTTCAAAATTTATAATCTAATCAAATTTTCTAATATTTTATGTTGCCATCCTAAGACTATCTTTAACTTAACTATAAATTAAGATTTTAAACTATAATATAGTATCTATAATAAAATTGTAATCAATACAGTATCTGTGATTCTGATGAAAAAATCTTAACATTTTATTCTTTAATGAAATTTTTAGTATTTTATTTATCATCATCAGTAAATTGTTTTTAATTTGTATTTAAACTGGAGAAAATTAAATCCTAACAACCGCTCAAATTCAAGCAAAAGATTGATTTATTTATTATTTGCTAAAGATCTTTCGGCTTAAATAAACCATCTTCAGTAACATTCAGCAAATATGTTACAAATAGAACAAGCAATAATTTAAATATACAGATGTTTTACAATAGAATAAAGTTAAATCAGTTAAAGAACAAATACAAAAAATTATAAAAATATAAACTTAAGAAGAATATTAAATATAATAAGTTAAACAAAAATATAATTGTAAAATATAGGACAACAAAGTTTGTTTATAATGCATCCCATGAGGATGGGATGGCTTCAAGGGGGTTGTTATTAATTACAAAGCATTTTTTATGATATTGCTTTATACAAAGGGCCTCAGCTAACTTAATTTCAGATATATTATTAATAGGTTGTATAATTTTAGCATTATCTCAATAAATATCAATGTTCTGTTCATAGAAAATCTTTGCAAGTGCGGTGTTGAACCTAGCATTTTGTATGTCATATTTATGCTCATTAATTCTTACTTCTAACAAACAGATCGTACTTCCTATACATACTTCATTTCTACCAAGATCATTATTGTATAATGATATCAGATATACACCTGCCCTTTGTTTCATTATTATTGAAGGCTTAACATTCTTTAGACAATTGCAGGTAGTATTTAGTCTACTAAAAGATAGGATTAAATTGTTTTCTTTCAAGGTTTTTATTATTGGTTGGATTGCATCGGTAAACGGTATAGAGTGTAGGAAAATCCCATTATTTTATCTGGCAGGATTATTATGTAAGTCATGGGATGCATTAGGTGTATAAGATATGGAGTTAACAGTACCATAAATAAACGATGGCATATAGTCATGCTTGATTGCTTGGTCTAAAATCCATTTAAAATCATTATCTTTATTTTGTGTGTCACTGCAATGAGTCATCATTCATTTCAAAAGGAAATGGAAAGCTGCTGTTTTATAATAGAAAGGATCGGGAGACCATTTTGGAATAAATAGTGGGGCATATGTATGTTTTTTATATACTTTAGTAGATATTACATTATTATTGATATATATTTTAATATCGATATCTAGAAAATGTACATTATCATTCAAGTATTGCTCTAAGTTTAAACATAAGCCTAATGTTTTGTTGTTAAACTTTTGTAGAATAGTGTCGGGTGTCAAGTCATCATCACAAATAATAATTAAGAAAAAAGATAAAAATATCATCCACATTAATCTATAGATCTAATTTCACATCACATTAATCTAAAGTCTAAAGAATGTTAAGCCTCCAACATCAATGAAACAAAGGTCAAGTGTATATCTGATACCATTATACAATAATGATCTTGGCAGAAATGATGTATATATAGGAAGTACAATCTGCTCGTTAGAAATAAGAATTAATGAGCATAAATATGACATACAAAATGCTAGGCTCAGCACTGCACTTGCAAAGACTTTCTATGAACACAACATTGATATTTATTGGGATAACGCTAAAATTATACAACCTATTAATAATATATCTGAAATTAAGTTAGCTGAGGCCCTTTGTATAAAGCAATATGGCAAAAAATAACCCCCCTGAAGCCTTTGTTAAAGCTTCGATTACTGTTAACTTTATTCTATTGTAAACATCTGTATTCATTTAAATTATTGCTTGTTCTATTTGTAACTTATTTGCTGAATGTTATTGAAGATGGCTTATTTAAGCCAAAAGATCTTTAGCAAATAATAAATATATCAATCTTTCGCTTGAATTTGAGCTGTTGTTAAGATTTAATTTTGTATAAAAAGAAGCGAAAAGGAATTTGAATTTTTATTTAAACTGGAGAAATCTTAGAACTAAAAACATTCTTGATATATAATGACTTTTTACATGCAGGTAGTTACTCTAAAAATTTTTTTGCTAAAAAACATGCTTACTTATAAGATAAATACAATGAAATAAGTACTTCAAAAATAATCTCTACCTTTATGTTACTAAAAAAATTTAAGTTACTGTCGCTTGTATAGAAGTGTCAATATATTTTATTATGCTAAGATATTATTTTTTTGGTAATACTATCCTAAGTTATAAAACAAACTGCTTAAACTCATTAAACAATATACTCACACAAGCACTTTTTAGCAGTAAATATGTCTACTGCTAAAAAGTGCTTGTGTGAATATATTGTAATACTATCCTGCATTAGTTTTTCTTCTTAGCTACAAAAGAGATATTAAATCACCAATACTTTTTAAATATCTAAAAACAATATCATATAAATACAAAGTAACTGTTGTAATCAAATAACTACTTGATATTTTGTCCAGAGATATGGTTTAGGGATCATATAGAAATGACATAAAATTCTACACAATAGCTGTAACAATAGAGTTGCTTGCTCAATCCAAAAAGATCAAGTTTTATAAATAAACATATGAATAAAGCTCTAGCTTTTTCGCATATAAGCTTAAACTTCAATATTTAAACTCTTTTTAAATTAGTCCCTTAAAAGACTATTTAAACTGGTAAATAGTATTTACTGAGCAACTGAAAATTATACTGTAGCATTCAAATGCTGAAATAGAGATTTTTTAATGGCATAAACTTGTTTTCATTAAACATAAACTAGCAAGTTCTGCTGCTTGTTTCGAGCTGTATAGGTTTATGATAAAACATCCACCCTCCAAGACTAGTAAGGAAATGATCAGGAACATTTGCCACTTATTCTGTCACAAATTGTACTTTACTTTCTGGGGGAAATTCTACGTACAGAGGAGAGAGATAACGATCATGCCAACTAGCAGGAGTTCTAGCTGAATTCATTTAAGAAAAAAGGAAGAAGAGGTTCTTCCAGTGTTGTTAATGAAAATCAAGCTATACAGACATTACATCGATGATGTGTTCGTCTTGTATGAAAGCGTGGTAGAAGACAATTCAATTGAAGATCTGTTCATGGACTCTGCCTTAGGGATTAAATTAAAGCTTGAAAGGAAAAATGACTTAGCTATAAACTAAGATTAAGAAACTAAGATATTATGATTAAGATTAAGGGAAGAGAATACCACAGGGAAATCTAAAGAAGACATACACACACTATTTCTGATCCCCAACTGGTTACCAGAACTGTGGCCCTATAAAATTTCCTTATTCAGATCACTTAAAAAGGTTAGATACCCACTGCAGCACATTCCAAGCTAAGATGAAGAAATTAAGATGGATTATGAGAGAAGTGGAATGACGCGGGTAGAACAATGGAGTGGTTAGGAGGCTTTACATGAAGAACTGTAATAATAATAATAATAATAATAATAATAATAATAATAAGAAACAAACACTGAGGGAAACCTGTTACAGAAGGATGGAAGTGACAGGACTGATTCTTAAGCTCCATAGGCTAATTGAGAAAAAAGCTAGCTGTAGTATTGTGTTTTTGAGAGGGAACACACTTTTCAACAGAATTAGGAACAATAAAGACTAACATTTCCCAGAAAGAAAAACAGATGTTTATAAAATAGTACTTCTCAACCACGACACCATCCAAAGAGAGCAATACATCAGTTATACATTGAAAAATTTGGGGATTAGGATGAGTGAGCACCTGCAGGTCAGTAGTAATGAAGCGCTGTTGACTGCCTCATCTCAGAGAGCCTACCAATGTAAAGTAGATGTGATCTAGGATGAGGTGCAGGTTATTAAACCTGTTATACTATGTTCACACTAGCGAAGTTAATCCTGATCAAGTCTTTAACCCTGATCAAGTTTTGCTTTTGAACAGAACAGAATTAACAAACCCCGATCAATTAGCAAGGAACAGTGTTAACTTAACCTGGTTCCCAGAATGAAGTTAACTCTCTTCAACTGGGTAAGTGATGTCACAGTGAAGTGTTGACTACCATCATTTTCAAAGATTACGGTTTACCATTTGACTATGGTTTTTTCAATCTACAATTAAAATGGAAAGCAAGGAAAATAAATCAAAGGTCTGTAAATTGGCTGGTGAATGACTGGAAATCGCATTTGGATGATCTTAGGTCAAACAAAAGAAATTTAATTGTATATTGCAAAATGCAATATGCACTTGAAGAAATTGGAATACAGAGATCCATTAATAATATAAAAATAAAATAATAAAGAATTTTAAGTAAGGAATATAGGTATGGGATTTATTTCATTATATATGCAATTGATATGATTAATTTTGATGTTGAAAAAATTTTATACAATTTTACATTAGCGCCATATAAACAAAAATAGTACTGATCGAAAGAGGACAACAAATTTAGAAAACTTTCCAAAAGGATTTTTCACCACTTCTATCTGGTGCAGATGTCAAGAAAATGAACAATGAAATTATTTCTACGTGTAGTACCTAAACCGGTGTGTCCTGCCATTTTGAAATACGAGATAAAGATTTATTCCAAAAACTATTGTAACACAATGGAATTGTCCATTAATTTTGAAGATTTGTCTTCCCGCCAATTGATGATAAAAAGTATGAATCGGTAATTTCATTGTGTTAAAGAAAAATTATACATTAGAGAATTAAAGATTCTGCCTACTAATAGTTGATTAAAATACAAATTGGCAATTCTGTTGTATTAAAGATTCATTCCAAAACTTAAAATTCTAACTTTCCACCTCCATATTCAAAACTAAGTTTTCTCGACTATCTCACCACCTGCTTATACGAAACTGAGCAACTGGTTAATCTTGATTAACTTAACCTCGTATGAACACCAAAATTATTCCAATTACAATATTCCCAGTTAACCTGATCGAGGTTACTTTTATCCCAGGTAAACTTCGCTAGTGTGAACGTAATATTAGGGACATTAAACAAGGGTTAACGATGGAAGCACTCACAATCTTCCGTGAAAAATTAAAGGGAAGTGCAATCCTGAATGAAAACAACCCTAACAGGTTAAACTGTGCATGGAGATGATGTCATTTTAATAAAGACTGAATGGAGCATATGCTGTCTTTCTCTGCAGGCAACGAATTTCCAGTTAAAATATGGAGTGAACTTTATTTTCTCCAAAATTTTCTGACATCTAATAATTATTATAGTATTTTTTATTGTTTTTACCCCTCTAATTGTATTAATTTAATTTATTTTTGTTCCTATTATTCGAATTAATTCTGATTAGTGTTTACGATGCGATAGGACTAAATATCATAGATAGGTAAAATGCAATAGCTTCTAACTGAAAACTTGTTAGTTATGATTTGGAAATTTGTAAAATGCATTAACAGAATCGTATTTATACAACAACGAAATGCAACACCTATTAAACATTTTAAATGTCAATGCGAGATCTTTGCTGGATATTTATTTGTGAAACATCCTAGCAAGGATGGCCTGCATCAAATACTAGTATGGAACGTTAGACACTTATTTGAGAGAACTGGTTGAGGAGGGCCATAGAAAGCTGAAAATGTTACTGGAGGTTATTATTAGTATATGTAGTATATATCTAATAATAAAATAGTGTATTTTTCCTGCTTAAAGTGCTTGTGATTCCTTGTTTTCATTTATTACAGTGATTTTTCTGCTGTTTTTTTTTTTAAGGAATTGCTGTAGTAATTATAACAATAGCTTTTTAACAAATTCCATGACTTCTGTGAGGATCATGAAAATATGAATTATATTCGTGATATATAAGAAAAACTAAAAACATCGAACAAAGAAATTGTAAATGGGAGGAAGAACGTTAAGATTGAAAAGAAAGCATTTACCGAATTCCACTTCCCGGCACGAAACTTCGTTCCCAGTGTCATAAATCTCAAAAACAAAAAGGGATTACGTATCATGGGCGAAGGATCGTGCTTGAGCAGGAGTCCAGGGACTAGTGCAGGAAACCCCCACCTGCAGAAAGAAAGAAAAATAAACAACAGTCGGGAAAGCATTGAAACCCCGGGAATTTCAGGGGAGATGTCACGTTTTAGTCCCAGGCTCGGGGAGGTTATAAAAGGGGATCAGCCACCTGCATTGACAGAGAACAGAGGGAGAACGAGAGAGAACCTGAGAGAGAGAACAGAGGAAGAATGGGAAAAGAATGGATTGGAGAAAGAGGAGGTAATAACTCTCACCATTTTACAATCACCGTCCCATTCCTCCAGCTACGCCACACCAACAAGGAATTGGTTCCCACCTACAAGAAATAAAAAGGTGTTTCCACCTTGAGGCATCAATTAGCAGTGAAGACGGTGCACCATTAGAAGATGACCCCCAGAAGCTACACTACCAACTAGACAACGAATATATATAGGTCCCTGTGTGGATGAAGATCACATTAAGAACTTTGAACTGTAGACAATTAGTGTTGTGTTGTATAGAAGAAATGTAAAATCAAGATTTTGCAAGAACCATCTGTTTATAAGGTATTTATCCTCCCTATTTGGGTTATGTAATTCTCTCTCATTCAAGAATAAAGATCCAAGGTATTAACCATACGAGCTGTTTGTCATTGTATCGTTAACACCTCTCCATCCTTACTCACAATTTTAACCCACATCATCATCCGCTAGCCAAACCCGCCTGTCTGTCGGCATCGTTCACACTGATCCCGACTGATGTGTCAGATCCTGATGATATCCATGCAAGGCTAAGGCCTGTGAAATTATATCCCCTGCTGGCATCCACACTGGTATCAGAAGTGGGATATATTAAAATCTAATTTGGGACCAGAAAGGGCTGATATAATAGTGGAAAAACTTTGGACTTCAAAGATGGAGAACAGGACTCAGCAAAAGACAATGACCCGAGAAGCAGCTCCTGGATCTTATTCCTGTTCGTCGGCATGCTCCAGAGCTTTGGGGCGAGCCGACTTTGCGAGTAATGGACTACTTTGCTACAATCAAGGAGATCGGCAGAATGGCACTTTGGTCTGAGCATCAGATGTTAAGTGTAGCGAAATGTAAACTTACCGGTATAGCACGAGCATTCTCGTGGAGAGATTTTAAAATGAAAGATATAACTGATTATAAGGAATAGATTAAGCATTTTAGTAAAGTACCATATATGCAATTATAAACAACTAACGTACAGGGCAAACCATTTTACAAATTAATAACGAACAAGCTCATTAATTCAATAGATGGTGGCACCGTAGCTGTAAAATTCAAAAAATAATTATTAATCAAAAATATAATTTAAAACTTTATCTGCCAGGGGAAGTTTGGCTTGTTCGTTATTAATTTGTACCATATATGGTCAAATTACAGAAATTTCAAACATGCGTACAGCAACGGGGAGAAAGCACCAAACGTATGCAGTCAGACTCCAAGCTCTTGGTGCAGAAACTACCATTGAAATGGAAAGCGTCTCAGGGCAAAAAAAGGCTACAGTCGAGTGCTGTAAAAAAAAGAACTAGACGAGCGACTCCAAGTTCAATTTTTGAATGGAAGTAATGATAAAATTAAGCAAAGGGAAAACCCAAAGATATTCGAGGAAGCGTTGCTAGCTGCCAAGTGCGAAAAATTGATAGAGCAAGTAATTGGCAAGCCGAGACCTGTTGTTGGTAGATCGAACAGGTAGAGGAAGCAGATGCTGCAAGCATCTGCTTCCTCTACCTGTCGATTTGGGCACGGCAAGACAAAGCACCGATGACACCGAAGCTTTACAAGCGGCGATAAGGCAAATCAGTGATAAGTTAGACAAATTAGAATCTAAAACAGAAAATTCAGCAGGTTCACAGCCGCCAATGACACAGCAACACACCGGGCTGATAGAGAATGCATCGATGCTGCTTTATGAATATTATATGCCACCACAACATTATGAATACAGTTGTCTGCGACCACGTTATGGTTACAAGCCACCACTGAGCAGAAATTTTAATAACTGGCATCAGTCACCTCGTTTAGGAAGGGTACAAGGCTATAACAGAAGGCCTAAAGTTAGATTTTCGATACCTAGAAACTCGGGCTCATTGCGAGGTGAAGAATAGTATTGGAATTCATTCCCGACCCAACCACATATGGAGAAACGAACTCGAGCAACCCAACCACAAAACTTCCAAGATAATAACTGTGGTCAGTACAATAACAATAGGAACTTTTGACTAGGGCAGAAAAAACTGATTGAACAAACTGATAATGAAACAACACGAGGATAGAAATAACAACCGACAAATGCCTTCACATGCAGTTATTTCTATAAAAGAGGGAAATAAGGGCACAAAATTTAATAGGAAAAAAGGTAGATTTAATAGGAATACATGGTGCAAAGGCATGCTCGAATCCAAATCATTTTGAGATAACGGACCAAGTTTAAAGTGCATGAAAAACAGACGGCCATGCTATTTAACAATAGATAAGGGAGCTAAAGTCACTCTTTTATCTAGAACAGGGGTGGCCAACCTATAGTGCTTATGCCAAAAGTGGCACATTGCATGATTAGAAGTGGCGGACTCTCCTAAAGAAAAATTAAAAAAAAAATTTTTTTTACAATTTATCTATATATGAATCTACGCAGGAAGGTTTAAAGACAGGCATTGGTTATTAGAAATTAATTTTATATATTGTAATTGGCATAATTTACTTAATATAAAATCCAAGATGGAAGATTAACGCTATTTGAGCAACCTCATTGTGTTAGTGACCACGTGAATTAGCTGGGCAACATCATTGGAATACTAAAAGGAATTGAAAAGAGGTATAAGTTTGTATGGTGCATCTTAACTAAAAAATGAAAAAATTGAAGCATGAACTATAAAAGGTTGGCCACCCCTGATCTAGAACATTCGTAGACACGTGAGGATTTTGTGTAAAAATAAATTTTGTATTTCCTACGAAAAGAAAAAAGAAAAGTTTGGAGAAAAAGTTTACCTTATGATTGATGGGGAGGAGGTGTGGTCGCCATTTTGTGGGACTAATAACGAGTCTGTCTCCATATTACTTAATGTTGTGTGAGGAAGAAAAATATATAAAATTATAATATAACATTATATAACAAAAATTAACTTCTAGTTTATTTTGTATTAAGTAAAACTACAGGGGAAAATTTATATAAAGACTCATCTCAAGTTATGAATTTAATTTGTATGAAGTTTATTTCACAACTTGAAACGTTCTTAATTTTAAAATTATTTTTATATGACACTCAGAAGTACTGAAACACTAACTTTTAAGTACTGAAACTATTGAATGTATAATATGTTATAATATATTTCATAACTGAAACAATTTGAATTTTCTTATATTAAAGATTTGGTTAGATTTGACTTTGATTATAAAGGGAAGGGTTTTTGATTATAATTGATTATAATGATTTTGATGATAATGATTTTGATTGTAATGGGTGTATTAAAAGCCCTATATTATGTAAGACTTAATAACATTAAGAATTAAGTAAAAAATTGAATACAATAAAGATATGAATTCTATAGATTTCATTCAAAATTCAAAAAATAATAAACGCTTGTCTTATTGTTTACATTGCATATATATCAAATTCAAGGGTAGCAAGCTTGGAGAATGATAGTGATTAAATTTACTCTGTATTAATAATATATATTGTATTAGTAACAAATTATTTAGTATATATAGTAATTAAAAAAATTTTGTAAATACGATGTTAATAAAAATTGTAAATAAGATAAAAAATAAAAGAAAAATAAATAAAAATAATAACTTCTAAATGTTTGTTACAATGCAAGTCCTACATGCTTTTACTTTTTACTAAGACTTTGTAAATATTTTTTACTAAATATTTACAAAGCATTAGGCATGATTATAATTAGCATACACGGATGTCATGAAGTTTAGCAGACAAAATCAATTGACAGAATAAATAAATTATATAAATTGTATTTTGCTAACTAATGATAATTTTTTCATGAAATATTAAACTTTTACATTTATTTTACCTTTTTAACCTTTATATTTATCACTATATTAAAAATTTTTGTTAAAAAATTAGTTAAACACATAAAACATATTTTGTTGAAATTTTTTTAATATGAATACATTAAAAAAAGTTTATTAAACACAAATTATTAGAAAATATTTTAAAATAAAGAATATATACAATATACTATTGTTAAATGATTAATTAAATTATGTATTAATGATGAAATATATATAGCATATCTTATAGAATATCTGCTTAATGAAACTGCACATGCATTTAATTATTTTAAGATTTTTAATTTTAATTTATTTGTACTTTGATAGAATATAAATTATTCATTCATTCAATGAAAAATGAAATCAATATTGATATTTTTTGTTGAAAGATTAAATTTTCTTGAATTCAATATTTCTACAAGTATGGAAGCTAATATTTAAATATACTTTATAGTAAAAAAGAAAATAAAAAATTATTTCTAATCAAATAATTAATATAATTTATGCAATATAAAGAAAAACATTTCACATTATATATAACTGTTGGCTATAAATGCATTTATCAACAACAAATTTTATATATAATCACAAAAACTGAAAATGGTAATCCTCATTTTCGGCTATGATTTAATTATCATCAATTTTAAAGTATAGTTAATTTTTATAATTTAGGGATTAACTGAAAACAGTAACCAAAGTTGTTTTTCATATCCTTTACAAAATAAGGAATACTTTATATTTTTTTAGTATTAAAAATCTAGTTTGATTTTTATAATGTTACATTATTAAACATTATTAGTTTATAATGTTTTAGAGTTCATGAATAGACAATCAATAGACATTCATGAGCATTACTGCTTATGAATGTCTATTGATTAACTGCTCCAAAACAAAAAAAAAAAAAAATTTGTTTGAATCTATTTTATGTAAATATATATAATAATATATAATACTGTATAAATAACAATTGAATGCAATTAGACACTGTAGTTTAAATCCTAAAGTTAATATGAATTAAGTACAAAGTCTGACAAGCTATGATTAAGTAGAATTATCACTCTTATTAAAAAGAAATAACTTAAATTAACTGTCAAATTTTAAGCACTAATTAATTCTTATAGATCAATTTGTAGATTGAATTTTAATTGATTATTAAAGTAATTTTGGTAAGATGAGAATAAATTGAGATTTTTATAATTAAATTACCATGATAATTATTTGCGTTTAAGGTTTATCTTTCAATAACTTCTTTTACCTAGGTATACTTTAATGTAAATTTAATTCATTAATTTATACTATATATTTAATTGTACTTAATTTTTCTATATATAATTTCCATTAGAGGCTTCTATATAGACAATAATTTAGATTTAATAATGTTAGTTGTTTTCATTAATTAATTTGATATTCAACTATCATAGATGTTGATTACATAAACCATCAACTTTATAATTATCATCCATTTTTTTCTCCCTCAACAAACTAGCCAAGGAACTAGCTAACTCTTATGTATTAGATGAATGATTT
This sequence comes from Olivierus martensii, assembly GCA_000484575.1. NCBI lineage: Eukaryota > Metazoa > Arthropoda > Arachnida > Scorpiones > Buthidae > Olivierus > Olivierus martensii. Next base: position 5,509 of record AYEL01090975.1, on the reverse strand, counting down.
TCAGGCAAAATATTTGAATGTTTGTTTGAATGAAATGTCTAATATTTTATAATGGATAAACATTGGATCAAATTTTAATTAATTTTTTGAATATAATTTTCTTTATCTACATTTTATAGTATTTGAAAATTTTTTAATTTCCAAAGTCATACATAAAAACCATTATAATTTTGGTATTCTAATATTGTAGTTTCATTTTATTATCAAGATTATTATCTTCATAGAAAATTTTTTAATTTCCAAAGTCATACATAAAAACCATTATAATTTTGGTATTCTAATACTGTAGTTTCATTTTATTAAACAAGATTATTATTTTCATATAATTTTTATATCAATATTATAGTCAATTATAATAATGACACAAAAATTAAATAATTTTAATAAGATTTTTACTTTTAATGCTGCCATTCATTAATTCATGTAGATTTTGTTTACATGTTGCTGTTTATATCTTTTACTGATTTTTGATAGGTGATTGAAGCACATTATAACAGTGATTATTAGAGAGAGATGAACATTTCAAGCTCTCGGAATATTTGTATTCATCCTGAACAGAATGTTAATTCTATGCACTGAAACTGTGGATAAGCATCTTAAACAATATTATTTTCATATAATTTTTATATCAATATTATAGTCAATTATAATAATGACACAAAAATTAAATAATTTTAATAAGATTTTTACTTTTAATGCTGCCATTCATTAATTCATGTAGATTTTGTTTACATGTTGCTGTTTATATCTTTTACTGATTTTTGATAGGTGATTGAAGCAAATTATAACAGTGATTATTAGAGAGAGATGAACATTTCAAGCTCTCAGAATATTTGTATTCATCCTGAACAGAATGTTAATACTATGCACTGAAACTGTGGATAAGCATCTTAAATAAAATTCATTCATTATAATTAGAATGCATTTTCATTTTTAATTTTTCACAAAAAAAAAATTAATAATTAAAAATCTACAGGGGAAGTCTAATTTTTTAAACAATACATTTTTAATCTTTGGTTATTTTTATTTATTGCAATTTTGATTAATAGCATAAAATATATGAAATATTTAAGAAAAAAAATTTAATTAAAATTCAGATTTCCTAATTATTAAATTAAATCACTAAAAGATTAAATTAAAATATTTGAGACAAATAAAAGTGAAGCAATCAAAACAAATTTTGAATAATATAAGTCAAAACTGCAAATCTTGATAACACAATGCATTCTTGAATCTACTGAATGATCTAACATCATGTACAATTTTGAACAATTTGTCAAAGTTGAATGATTTTTTGATATTAAAAAAAGAAACAAAATGACTGATAAACTGTGAAAAAATCTAAATCAATGCAGTCTAAGCAACTTTTAATCTGGAATTAATTAACAAAAAAAAAATTTTCATTTAATTAACAATGAATCGACGATTAAAGTTCATAAAAGAAGGGGGAAAATTGCGTGAAAAGCAAAAATATATTAATGTGCAAGCAAAAGATTACATTGTAATGCATCTTTCGCTTTCTCTATTGTCAAACTTTTGATAAAATTTTTATCAAAATAATAAACAAATTTATTAAATTTCACCAAACTGAATACTCGAATATATTCGTATTTTTACACAAAAATGCATTATTATTATTTTTTTCTTTTATTTAACTATTAAGTCCCTATTAATCGCGGAATAAAATTAAAATTAATTATGCTAATGTAATCACTTTCGAAAGATTATGCGCGATAATATAGCAGATGTTTTTATTCTAAACTACGGGAATATAAAATACGAAGCTTGAATAGTCAGTTTTAGAACGAATTCCGAGTTGATAATAGCAAGTTTCTATTCAGTTTGCGACTCATTTGCAAGACTATAAAAGGTCGAAAAACCATCTAAAATTAAAATAATTAGTTTCGCACAAATGCACAATATAACGGTGTGCATCGGCAAAATAAACCATTTAACACAACACAAGAAATAATGCGAGGATAAACCGTACTTATTTCGTTATCTAAGAATAAATCTGACTTGTTTATCAACTTACCTGTCGATAAAGAGAACGTCAAACGGAAAAAGACGACAACGAAAAAATTGATGCCGTCGATTCTTGATCCCATCACAGCCCATTGAAGGGGGCTGCGAATAGATAAATTCTCTCAACGCGTACTTCGTACATCGAGTATTAAAATGAGTTAGTCAATCAAACAGCAAAAATTTTCGATAATCACTACGGCCTCCCAACATGGCGACGGGTGGAGTTTTGACCCTGACTGTTTCCCTCCCTAAAGGGTGACCCAGGTGGCGTCTCTCATTGGTTGCTCGGCTTCACCTTGGGGATGCTTCCATCGACAATCGGGCACGAAACAAGTTCAAGAATGGATTATGTGTCAATAAGACTACGGGTTCTTTCTTCTCCCTTCTTTTGTTGCTTAGGAATGAAGGTTTTAAACCTTGTTTACCACCTCGAAATATTTTTTCACTTTAGATTTTTCCAATGGAAAAGGTTACCATCGCATTAACTAAATAACATAATATTCTAACAAATTATTTTACAAATTTCTTAGTAGTTATGATTTTATTATAAAATGTACAAGTCGCAATTTTTTGTCCAAGTGAAGATGATCGTAAACTGTCTTTATTATACAGTGTTTCTTTTCACTGCCTCCTGATCTCACATAATGACTACTCGTCCTAATAAGTAGCTTGTTCTCGAGTCGCGTCTCACTTTATCACCAGAGGGCGTTAATTATCTGTCGAAGAAAAATGATGTTAGTGAGATATACACATTTGTCATAAACATCCTAAACACTGTTGTGAATTTTATTCTTTCAGAATAAATTACAAAATTTTTATTGATTTCATTTAATTTAATTATTTTACGAAATTATTAGACACAACTGTACTGAGTTAATAGAGAAATATAGTGAATTAAAAAAATTTTTTTATTAAAAAATGTTTAATATGTTACAATGTTAAAGCGTAAAATACAAAATATTAACATAAGTATTAATAACTTCTGATAATTATTAGAATTATCAGTTATTGATTAATGTCTATTCAATATACTGTATATATATATATATATATTTTGCACATTTTACGCCCCCTTTCCAATCAGAAAAATTACTAAGGGGGCGGGCCAGTTCCAACCACGGGCTGCACCCACACCCGTGGAGGGGACCAGATGGTAAAGGATTACCAGGCCGGGGCCAGTACCCAGAAAAAATCCGGGACCAGATCCGGGTCCTCCTGCATGGCACGCGACAGCGTTAAACTATGCCATCCGGCCGCCATTTAATATATTTATTGCAGTATAGTATTTAATTTTCTGTATATCTATTTTGTTCTATACTGAACATTAAAAAATAAAAAATTCCGAAAGATATTTCCCAAAATGAGAATGTTTTATATAATATATAAATTTAATAATATAATATATATTATCATCCAGTAGGTAAATTTATGGAAATTAAAAAACAATTTTGACGATTATTCGGACGAGCCGCTTTCTGATTCTTCTTCTTCTTCTACGTTTTTGTTAATTCGAACGTACAGCAGTCCGTATAAGGCGGTCTGGATCTGTATAGGAAGAGAATTTTAAGTATAGGTGACCACGGTTGGGGCCAAACAGACGATACAACGGTAATTACCCCCAGTACGATTCCTACGGAGTCAACTATTTCGTATATACGAAAGCCGTAGTCCATGTCGGCCATTATCCGCCGGTGACATCCGACCTTAAACGACGTATCCTGATCAAAATTACACCCGGTTATTATTAATAATACCTACCAGCAAATTAGGCAGAAAAATGTTTTCGGCCAGCCCATAATCCAATATCCGCCGCCCCAGATACAGGTGGGAATGGGTGGTGGAACCCCGTAACCGCCAGTCCGTGGCCGATATCGGAAGTTGGGAAGACTGGTGGGCCGAGGCGGGCGGCCAAATTTTTTCCCCCCATATTCCAGCGTTATCATCTACGGCTGGCGGTGAGTCGCCTAATATACGCTCTTAGCTCCCCCTACTTTCGGCAGATTCCATACATAATAGATTTCTAGGATTCTCCGATTAATTTTCTAGGTGCCAGATTTCATACGTATGGAATCTGGCACCTAGAAAGTTAATCGGAGTCGAGCTAAAAATTGAATGTAAATGAATTGATTTTATTTTATCTCTTGAAACGTGGGAAAAATTTTCTATTTAAATTAATTATTTAAATGAAGCGCGACGGAATTTATTTTCTAAGATGGAATATTTAAAAATTCTCGGAAATGTTCGACCAGTTTTCGAAATCGTATTTTAGCGCCTTTAAATTAATCGGAAACGTATTTATTTATTGGCGTGGAAATTAATTACAAAATTTAATTACGACGGTTATCATCCAGTAGGTAAATTTATGGAAATTAAAAAACAATTTTGACGATTATTCGGACGAGCCGCTTTCTGATTCTTCTTCTTCTTCTACGTTTTTGTTAATTCGAACGTACAGCAGTCCGTATAAGGCGGTCTGGATCTGTATAGGAAGAGAATTATAAGTATAGGTGACCACGGTTGGGGCCAAACAGACGATACAACGGTAATTACCCCCAGTACGATTCCTACGGAGTCAACTATTTCGTAGATACGAAAGCCGTAGTCCATGTCGGCCATTATCCGCCGGTGACATCCGACCTTAAACGACGTATCCTGATCAAAATTACACCCGGTTATTATTAATAATACCTACCAGCAAATTAGGCGGACAAATGTTTTCGGCCGGCCCATAATCCAATATCCGCCGCCCCAGATACAGGTGGGAATGGGTGGTGGAACCCCGTAACCGCCAGTCCGTGGCCGATATCGGAAGTTGGGAAGACTGGTGGGCCGAGGCGGGCGGCCAAATTTTTTCCCCCCATATTCCAGCGTTATCATCTACGGCTGGCGGTGAGTCGCGGAACCCCGTAACCGCCAGTCCGTGGCCGATATCAGAAGTTGGGAAGACTGGTCGGCCGAGGCGGGCGGCCAAATTTTTTCACCCCATATTCCAGCGTTATCATCTACGGCTGGCGGTGAGTCGGCTAATATACGCTCTTAGCTCCCCCTACTTTCGGCAGATTCCATACATAATAGATTTCTAGGATTCTCCGATTAATTTTTTAGGTGCCAGATTTCATACGTATGGAATCTGGCACCTAGAATGTTAATCGGAGTCGAGCTCTCCGCGCCATCATCTACCGTCCGACCCACCCGCACCCGGGATCGGCCCCACGGAAGCCAATCCGGCCGACCGGCCGCCGAGTTCTATAAAATCCAAAGTAAGTACCGAGTTTTCTTCCGCCTCGGTTTCTTCCCAAATCGGCTGCCACAGTCAGCCGGATTGGCCGCATGGAAACGCTTCGGCTTTCTACTCGAGGACCCGGGTTCGAGTCGCGGGTCCCACCCCTTGAAAATATTTATCATGGGATCGAAGCCCGGCCCGTCGATCCCCGTCCTCCACAATCCGGCTGACCCCTCCGCAGGGGTGGGCAGCCTGTGGAAG